>CM058041.1:50541671-50585293 GCA_030169165.1 Centaurea solstitialis | reverse complement strand
AATCATTGTACTTTCATATTTAGGAAACTTATTTCACGGGATGTGCGAGCCTAATAGAACTTCTATGGATTTCCAGAACCGGCAATCCTACCCAAGAAGTTATCCTTGAGAAATGAGTGAGGGGTCTACATCAAAGAGTGGGGGAGATAACTCAGGTGGTCGAGTTATTCTCATAGTGATTGAGCGGAAAAATATTATATGAGAGATTGGTTAGAAGTGAGGATGCTTAAAAGAATTGGAGGGTGTGAGAACAGAGTTAAAAGAAAAATAAACTCTGCACCAACCTTTTCTAAGTCGGGCAACCACATAATCTATTGGTTCACATTCTTTGGTGACCGATATTGAAATAAGGCAAAGCCCAATGCCGACTCTCGTTTTTACCCCACTAGCTACTCATTTCCTTCTTAACAAGGAGATGTTTCATTTCATCACGGGGACGCAGCACATAATCTATCAGGTTTTCATTTGGAAAATCGATATTGAAACAGAAGGAAGCTGCCCTGCCTTCGAACTTCATTTCTACACATCGAGTCGTGAAATGTTTTCACATTTTGAGCCTTATGAAAGCAAATGATACTTTTTTCTTTCATCACAAATACACACAAGGAATTTGTTTCTTTGTCGGAACGTTCATAGGAATACTTTTAGTGTTTGCGATGATTGAACGGAAGCCCTGGGGAGTGATCATCACTAAAGCTCCTTATATAGTGCATTCGTTGTACTGAGTTGCTTTGTGCTTCTCACAGGCATTCCAACTGATTCATGTGTTGTTTCAGGATTTTCCCACTTAAATCTGAATTTGAAAAGATTCGGATTACTTTATGGAATTGACGGTATTTCTTTGGAGTAATAAGGGGAATTCTGGAGTAACAAGGAGGAGATGGTTATGTGAGATGGTTTTTGATATATATGGTGGTACTTTTACATGTTTTGTATCTTTATGAGATGAGTTGTTCTGATCATACATTTCTATAGTTTTGATGATTATTTCATATTTCATCAAAAAGGGGGAGATGGTTTAGAAATGTAAAGTAGAGAAATGCTTTGAAGATACTTTGGGGAGATGGTTCCGAAATGTCAAATCAAAGAGAAGATTACGAGATATGACAAGAGATGCTTGCAAGAGATGTTTGAAGTTTGGTGGTTATTTGAAGATATCTCGGTTTGTTAAAGCTTCGTGTTCAAAGTTTGTTAAAGCTTCATGAAGATTGGATGATTCGTGAAGATTATTATGGAAGCTTATCGTTCAAGGAAGCTTATCGTTGATGCTTAAAGTGTTGATTCATTCTTGAAGACGTTTGCCTAATTCTTTTTGTAATCTCGAATCCAAAGGGGGAGATTGTTGGGTGCAAAATCGGATTGTATCCGAGATCACAAGATTGTGCTAAAGTTGAAGTCAAAGGCAAAGTCAAAGTGGTCTTCAAAGTCAAAGCTTGGTTTATTGTTTTAGTCCTTTATTACTTTACCTGTAACAGTTTTGTTTACTTAGGGTAGTTTGTGTAAAAGTTGTAAAGTGTAAGGGTTTGAGTGTTTGGGTATAAATACCCATAGTTAGTTCATTTGGAAGTGTAGAACATGCATACGTACATGATTGTAAAGTGAGATTGATTGAGAGAGTCATTGTGCTTAAGTGTGTGTGTTCTTGGTGTTTTAGTGTGTGTAAACTTTGATCCAAGAATTAATGACATATGGCTTCCTGAATCATTCTCTACTTGTTGCATGTTGATTAGAACTTGAATCTGGAACAACAAGAACAAAATTATTTGTAAAAATCGAAGAGCGTGAGGAAAATAATTTAAAGAGAGGACAATCTGAACATACCTTGAGTCTGCTTACCAAGCAAACCACTCAACATCCCTTTTATCAAGCCAAACCTGGGTTGGGACATTCAGAGAAAAGCATTCTTGAGAAAGCACCTGCACATCTATACAACTTTGACAGTATGAGTGCTTCCAAACCTGAACCTAGGTCAGTCAAAGGACAAGACAATGACAACTATGTGATGCAGACTGTGACCTTTACTGAGATAATAGATGGAAAAGCCGTATCTTTTACCACCAGTCCTGCCAATAGTTCAACCAGTAGTCCACCTTCCAGTCCTGTTGCTAAAGGTCCCATCTTTACCCCTGCTAGTAACCCAGAGAATACTTTCACTAGCTGGGAAGGCATCAAAGCTAGGACACCTAAGGTAGCAATGCCACCCATCAACTATGAGGACTTAAACTTCAGCTATGACACTAGGGAGATAGATACATCCGAGGACGCTGATGTTATCCAACCATTGGATGTTTCCGCAACTCAGCCTCCTGCCCCAGTGTGTGTAGAAAAGGAATTGTTCCATCTTAGGTCCAAAGCCGTTGAACTTGATGCCTGTCGCCATAAGTTAAAGAACTTTGAGTCAATTCTTTCTGAAAAAGACAGCCATATCAAATCATTGGAACATAGTTATCATGAGGCAAATGCCGAAAGGATTAATATGTCAATCCAATGTGAGATCGCAGAGTTTTCTTGCTCATGTTTTAAAAACAAATTTGCGGATCTCCAAACACAACTAGTCGTCCAATTTATTAATAACACAATGGAAAAGGACTTCTTTTATGAAAAGGAACTGATGTTTGGTCAAACTTTCGCAAATCAATGTTGTCAAATCAATCAGTTGAAAAGACGGGTGTCCTTCTTAGAAGAATCTGACTCTTGGGATTCTTGTACCTGCAACTCTCCAATCACAACAGACTTTAGGTCAACCAAACCTAAACTAGTATTAGATCCTAATGTTGTGTATGATGTGAAGGTGTTTTTGGACGCTGATGATCCTCCTTCAGGTTATATTCCAAGAAAACCTGTTTTGCCAAAGGCACCTGCTATAAAGCAAATCAGTTCTCCTGAGCCACTTGCATCAGTGTCTGTGATAAACACTGAAGGTGCAAAATGTGTTGGTACTGACAAAGGGAAGTCAGTTAAGCCACACACACCCACAGTAACACAGACACAACATTCAAAATCTGCTGACACAAGTAGCTCGGTAAAACCCATTAAGGGACTAGACTTTCATTCTAGTTCATTTGATGTGGGTGAGAACTCCAAACCTAAACAACCTTTGAAAATGTTAAAATCAGTTTGTCAAACCACCGCTAATTTCAAAGGTGGTCAATCCATTCTAGTTAAGCCGTCACCCAACTCACAACTTGCTTTTCATGCAGATGCGAGGACAGGTGATGGAACTGCGAATGTGAAGCCACGAAGAAGGAGATATCGGAAGAAGAAGAACTCTTTTAATGCTTTCCTTAAATGGGGTGGTCATGATCATACTGGTCTTGGCTACAACCCACCTAGTTGTAATTCAAACATGAAATCAAAGTCTGTACACTTTAATCGCTCAGCGAATTCTGATAATCTTACAGCTTTCAAAAATCATATATGTTCTTTGTTTGATAATTACATGCGTGTTGATATGCCTGGTTATGCAAATGCTTATAGTAAGTCAGGTAGTCCTCACCGGGAAAGAAAAGAGAAAACGACAAAGCAAAGTGCTTTGCCTCCAGTGAAGTCTCCTAAGCCTAAGGAGAAATCTGAAAAGGATACTTCACCGGTTGCTTTATCTGTTTCTAACGGTAGGACACCCATGTGGCAATGGGTTCCTAAACAAATTTGATCTTGCGCTTTGCAGGGCAGTCACATGTGGTACTTTGATTCTGGAGCCTTCAGGCATGTGACTGGGCAGCGCAACATCCTCTTCGACTACGTCGTTAGAGCTGAAGGCTTTGTTAATCTTGTAGACAAGAGACGTCTACCGATCATAGGATATGGAAGCATGACGAATGGAGAACACGTCATCAAGAATGTGCGCTATGTTGAAGGACTGCCTTTTAACCTACTCAGTTCAAGCCAATTCTGTGATGGAGGATATCTTGTGAAGACATTCATTCTCGGGAGCAACATTGAAGACGAGGATGGGAACGTGATTCTACGCGCTCGAAGAAACGGTCACCTATATACCACAATGTTTTATGCTGTTCCTCAACAACTGGAAACAGCGGTATTTCTCGCAAAAGCAACGAAGGAAGAAAGCTGGCTGTGGCATCATCGTCTGTCTCATCAGAACTTCAGGGATATGAACAAGCTCGTATCTAAACACCTCGTCAACGGTCTACCGGAGACGCGACTATCTAAAGACACCCTATGCTCAGCCTGTGAGAAAGGGAAAATGAAGAAGAGTTCGCATCCTCCAAGAATGGAGACAAACTGTCACCATCCCCTTGACATGCTGCATATGGATCTCTGTGGACCGATGAGAGTCGAAAGTCTTGCACGCAAGAAATATATGCTTGTACTTGTCGATGAATACTCTCGGTACACATGGCTCGAATTCCTTAGAGCCAAATCTGACGCTGCAGATCTAATCATCGCCTTCATCAAACGAATCCAAGTCCTCTTCGGGTCGTCAGGTGAAGAAACTGAGAAGCGACAACGGTACAGAGTTTCGGAATGCGAAACTCCAGTCTTTCCTTGAAGAAGTGGGCATCTCTCACAACTTCTCTGTTGTACGTACTCCCCAGCAAAACGGAGTCGTAGAAAGGAAGAATCGTACGTTGGTCGAAGCTGCAAGATCCATGATAGCACATTCTGGTGTACCTCTATCCCTGTGGGCTGAAGCTGTATCAACTGCCTGTTACACTCAGAACAGGACTCTAATCGTTAAGCGGACTGGTAAAACCGCGTACGAAATGGTCAACAAGCGTAAGCCGAATATTAGATTCTTTAGAGTTTTCGGTTGTGTATGCTATCTTCTGAACAACAGAGATGATCTGGGAAAGTTTGACGCTAAGTCGGATGAGTCTATCTTTATTGGATACTCACATAACTCAGCGACTTACCGTGTATACAACAAACGGACCCGATCCATCTTTGAGAGTCGGTACGTTGACTTCTCTGAGACTGAGATGTATTCGAGTGCCAGCCCTAGTTCAGATAGTTCTGTCTTCCCTGAATTGCACACTGTTTCACCACCGAGCACAACTGTTCCTACTGACTCGTTTGGATTTGATTTTGTTGACTTAGCAGAATTTGATCTAACGACCCTCATTGGTCCAATCATTGTTCCTGCTCCTGCTGATCATTCCATTCCTTCATCAACAACCATATCCGCAGATGCATTCGTGAATGAGAGCACATCCTGTTCTACCGCTGTAGGAGAAACCTCCTCTGACTCTGTAGAACCGATGTCTGTACTTAACCCGATCACAGAAACAGAATCCTCTTCTAACACTTTGATTGAGGAAACTGTTCTCTCCCCCTCTCAGCTCTCTTCAACACAACCCTCTCCTGAAACTGCAGTCGAAGCGGTCCGAGAACAGACAGTGTCCACTGTTCTTGCACCAATTCCTGAAGTTGTTCCGACACCTTCTCCATCCAGAACTTATGCTGAAGTAGTTCGTGAACCCCGTCCGGAGACTGTGTTGAATACTGATCCGGATGCTAGTCTTCTCTCCTCCGCCATTCGGGATGAGAATGACTCAAGAAACAACATGGAATACGATCCTATTCCCCATTCCAGAAAATGGACCAGAAGTCATTCCACTACCAACATCATCGGTAGTCCATCTGCTCCAGTAACAACTCGCTCTTCAAAGAATGATGAAAACCTGATCCTCTTCGGCGGCTTCCTGAGTAAATTTGAACCAACCAATACCCAGGACGCTCTTTCTGATCCTGACTGGGTAAGGGCCATGCAGGATGAGCTTGCCGAATTCGAGAGAAACAGAGTCTGGCGCCTTGTAGAAAGACCAAGAAAAATCAGAATCATTGACTTGCGGTGGATCTTCCGCAACAAGAAAGATGAAAACGATCTTATTATCCGTAATAAGGCTCGTCTGGTCGCCAAGGGATACCGTCAACAGGAAGGCATCGACTACGACGAGACATTCGCTCCGGTGGCTAGAATCGAGGCCATCAGGATTTTTCTCGCGTATGCAGCTCACAAGAACATGAAGGTCTTCCAGATGGACGTCAAGTGCGCGTTCCTGAATGGAGAACTTCAAGAAGTAGTATATGTTGAGCAACCTGAGGGATTTGTTGATCCCAAGTACCCGGAACACGTTTACGTGCTCGACAAAGCACTTTACGGATTGAAGCAAGCACCTCGTGCCTGGTATGAAACTCTTACCATTTACTTGCTTGAGTCCGGGTACAAAAAGGGTACTGTCGATCCTACCCTATTTCTTCGAAGGTCAGGTAATCATTTGACTGTAGTACAGATATACGTGGATGATATCATCTTTGCATCTACAAACCCTGAGTCTTGCACCGAGTTTGAGCAGATAATGAAGTCCAGATTTCAAATGAGTATGATGGGCGAACTTACGTTCTTCTTGGGACTACAAGTCCGTCAAACCCCGCAAGGGATTTTTATAAACCAGTCCAAATATACTCTTGACATTTTAAAATGCTTTGACTTTACTGGACCTAAGTCTGCTTCAACTCCAATGTCCACGTCATTCCAACTGGATGCAGATACGTCTGGTAATCCGGTTGACCAAAAGGTGTATCGTGCGATCATTGGTTCTTTGCTTTATCTCACGGCAAGTAGACCCGACATTATGTTTGCCACGTGTGTATGTGCTCGTTTTCAGTGCGACCCTCGAGAATCTCATCTCGGGGCTGTCAAGAGAATCCTTAAGTACCTGAAAGGCACACCTAATTTTGGCCTTTGGTACCCTAAGGATTCTGGTTTTGAACTAACAGCTTTTACAGATTCAGATCATGCAGGCTGTAAGTTAAACAGGAAGAGCACGTCAGGAGCCTGCCAGTTTCTAGGGGACAAGTTAGTGAGTTGGTCCTCGAGAAAACAGAACTGTGTATCCCTTTCAACAACTGAGGCAGAATATGTCGCTGCAGCGTGTTGCTGTTCACAGGTTCTTTGGATAAAAATTCAACTGGCGGACTATGGCTATACCATGCATCGGATTCCTATTTACTGTGATTCTAGCAGTGCCATATAGATTGCAGCTAACCCAGTTCAACACTCTCGGACGAAACATATCGATATCCGATATCACTTCATCAAAGATCACGTCGAGAAAGGTAACGTTGAACTGTTTTCGTCCAAAGTGAACGTCAGATAGCTGACCTGTTCACTAAAGCTTTCGACGAAAAGCGCCATTACTATTTACTTAGTAAACTAGGCATGCTAGATCCCCCGACAGATTTCTAGGGGGAGCCAGTCACTTAAACTTATGCATGTGTGTAGGGGGAGCTCCTGTGTCGCATATATCTAGGGGGAGCTTTTTATATTAATGTTGTTTAAATCTAACTCTGTCGGATCCAATCTGCACTGGATACCATTCCTAAATTTCTTGCAGGTTGAAGAACCGACGTACGGTTTCTGAATACTTCAGTTCAGAACCGGTATTCAAAATAAGACTTCTGACCAGTCGTGTCAGAACCAGTGATAAATCCGATCTCAGAACTTTCCAGGTTAGTCGTTTCAATAAACGTCAAGGGGCTGAACTTGTAAATTCTATGAACTTGTTAAGTTAAGGGACTGGAAGTGACAGGTTCCAATTCTGACTAGTTCAGGGACCTGTTCTGCCAGTCTCCAAAACTTCAATGTTCAGGGACCGTTTTTGCAAGCTTTTGAAAACCACAAGTTCAGGGGAAGTTTTGAAATTCTTTCAAAACTTAAGTTCGGGGTTCATTCGGTCATTTCGTGATAGTCGTGATCTGTGAGAGCAGTTATCAGATAAAATTTTCAAAAAACCTGATAAGTTATCAAAATTATAAAAGCGGGAATTGATAACTGAATTCAGTTATCACTTTCAAATTTCAAAACCACTTATCAGTTTTCTCTGACGATCAAGAACACGAAGAACACCCCGATCGACTCATCGACTTCCCGGCTTCCCCGAGCGTTCGTTATCGATCCGTTCGACGATCCGACTACATCTTTACGATCCTGGTAAGATTTCTAACGACTTAATGTATTCAGATTCATCTAAACTACGTCGTTTATAGATCGGGACTCCATATGTTCTTGATGCGGGACTTCAGTTCTTGATGCGGGACTCATCCAAATACATATACCGGGACTTTGAAATCCCCGATTCGGGGATTTAGATTTCCCGATTCGGGACTTCGTACTCGGGTCTCTTAGTTTTAATTGCTAATATGTTGTATAGGTTTGTATAACCTCCCGATACGGGACTTAATAGAATATATCATATGTCCCGATTCGGGACTCTCCATTGTATATCATAGGTCCCGATTCGGGACTTCTGTATTACATGTATATATGTTGTTGACAACCCCCGATTCGGGACTTGTACCCTCGATTCGGGACTCGACTTTCACGCGAATTGTTCTTAACAAATCACCTTACGGGATTTGTCCATAGACCGATTCGCGTTTTAAGTCAGTCCTGGATCTGTGGTTTCAAATCCAGTTTCGGGTCGTTTTAAAATATCTCGACATGAGTTTCGCGGGAATCCGTTTTACAAGTTCGACTCAGTTTTAAAAGATTCCCTCGGGAATCTTCGATAAACTGACTCGTGACTAGTCGAAACTCTGCCGAATTTTCGTCAACACACATATGAAAGTTAAGAAGGGTCTAACTGTTTAAATCTTACCTTTTCTGTCAGAAATGGCAAACCAGAGAGAACGACCCTCTTCTCCGATCGATCCAGAAGCTGACCGAGCTCTGATCGCTCCCGAGGACATCGTTCGCATACTTCAGAACAACGAGTATGTGAACCTATCCTCAGTCCGGGTGCAGCATACCATTGTTAGGGAGATCCTTCGAGCTCATTCACTGTCATACGCCGTGACGGCCACTGCTGAGGTACCGGCTATATACCTACAGCAGTTCTGGAAGACAGCTATTCTCGACACCCGGTTCGGTGTTTTCTCGATCATTGGTCGAGTGGATCACACCGAACTGGTCATTACTATGGAGGACGTCCGTCGGATCCTTCGCCTCCCTGCCGCTACTGATGCGGCCACCAGGAGTTCGACGAACTCGTCTCGGGCCCCATTCTGTTGAGCGAAATACTAGCTCTTGGGGTCACCGAAGACGTGAACGGCGTGTCTCAGATCACCACGAGCCACTTACCGCCAATCTGGGCTCAACTGTTCAACATCATGAACAGATGTCTCTCCTCCAAGACGAAAGGAGTAGACAGGGCGACGACCTCATTCTGGCATATCTATCATTCTGTCGCCTACGGACGCCGCATCGACATCGCGTCCCAGCTGTGGCTTGACATCACCAAGGACTTGACGACTCGGGAACGCACCCGACACAACTCAATCCCTTGGTTGCGATTCTATGGTCTCATCATCCGAGACCATATGAACCGTAATCCAGAGATCCCTCGCCGTTCCGGTCATCCAGTCATCAAGCCAAAGATCATCAGCTGGATTGCCAAGAGAGACTACACTGACGGCCAGTACGAGATGCCGATACCGACGCACGTCCTGGACGCACTAAACCAGCGGGCTCCCAGTGTGGTAAGAGATAGGATACGCCTAGGTCTAGGAGACGCACCTATGGACCCTCTAGAACCGGAAGGTCCTGCCCAGGGTGCGCAACCCGTCCCTTCTAGTCCTCGGGCCCTACGTCCGAGGCGCCGGGGTCCCACTGGGGGGGCCTCTGGCTCGGGAAATGTGATGAGCGTAGACGTAAGGGAAAACGTGGGTAGCATAGTCCGAAGATCCGCCACCGCTCACGATGCTTCAGCTTCTACATCTTCCGACCTACCGCAGACTCGAGAAGAACGGTTGAGACGTCTTCGCCAAAGAATGCACGAAGATCCTCTGTTGCCAACTCCGCGGGTGAAGGAGTACGTTCCACAACGTAGGTCCACGACTCGGCTTCCAGGACTCCCTACTGTCCCCGAGTCCCCGGAAATTCAGGAACCTTCGACTCCGAAGGACGCCTCGGGATCTACTCCATCTGGCTCAGCAAAAGATGTCACTGCTGCATCGCCAGAAGAAGAACTAGCCCATACTTCACCGCCTCCTCAGGCCACCACATCTAGACTCCCGACGGATCCATCTGGTGATCCTGATCGTAGCTCGTCGGACACGACGCCACCAGATTCCGATCCAGAGGAAGGCCCGGGAGAGGGCAAGGGTAAGGGCAAGAGAAAAGGCAAGGGGAAAGGGAAAGGTAAAGGCAAGGCCTTTGATGATGATGTCTCCACTTCCTCTTTCAACGAGAGCGACTCCGTCCAACTGCTTGACTACTGAGGGACGAAAGACCGAACGTTGAACGCGGAGGTCGCTGAACAGGCTCAAAGCGAATCGTGGATGCAGATAGGGGCGGGCAGTGAAGGCTTCGAGGGTGAAAGCAAGGGTCCGGTCATTCAAGAGGCCGAAGGAGAAGAGGCCCAACAGGTTGAAGAGTTGTTAGAAACCCGACAAGAGGCCGAAGTAGAAGTGGCCCAACCTAGGCAGCCAGAAACTGGAACCCAACCAGCCAAGAGTCTATCCTCCACAGAGGCATCCCATACTGATGCTACTCGGCCAATGCCGAGTAGTCAAGTCGTTGGCAGCCAACCAACGCAACTGCACACCCAAGCCATCCACTCGACCACCTCCCAACAGGTGGTCGTTTCATCAGAACACGGGGCTTTACCACCTATTCCATCGTTCACTCACTTGGAGTCGATCGGTGTTGAAACGAGAGTTTATCATCCCCAGCACTCGCCGTCTTTCATGTCACATCGAGTCCTAGAGCCCCTAGGTACACAACTGGCGACTTCCACCCGAGGCCCCGCTGCACTTGACGCCACACCAGTCGTCAGCGCGGGCCAGGGGAGCACCTTTGCGGGGCTTTCCTTGTCCACCGGTTTCGCAAATGAACCGGTGTTGACCCTTTTGGGATTGGGACCCAGGGATTCGGACGGCATCCTTAAAGCTGTCCAAAGCAGGTTGGAGGCCATCGAAAAGGCCGACGCGGCAAAAGACAGAAGACTGGCGGCCATTGAAAGGGCCTTAGCAGTCAAGGAACAGGAAGACCAAGCCCGCCGAGCCGAGATCGAAGCGCTTCGGAAAGCTGACGAGGACCGTCAGAGGGAGCTGGATGAAGCCAAACGCTTCATCAAGGGCAAATTCCAGGAAGGGGCGCGCCCGTCTTTCGGCGATTCGAGCCGCTCTCCGACTCCCGTCCTCCGTCTCCAACCACCACCGCTAGCTGAGGAGATTCCCGGCTTTGTCTCTGAAGCCGAGCACCAGATCGTCATCGCTCAGCTCACCACTCAGAACGATGCCCTTCAGAGACAGGTGGATCAGTACAAGCAGCTGGTCGCCACCAGGGATATGCAACTGGAGATTGCATTGCGGAGGATCCGCGAGCTTGAGGCTACTTGCAGGTCTCAGGCTCAACCCTCCAAACGCGGACATGATGATCCGGACGACGCCGCCAATCCTCATGAGGGGGAGGGACCGTCTAAGAGGGCTCGCCTAGACCTCCCCTCCGGCTCCGGAACCGCAGCCGATGATATACCGGCCGACACCGCTCCACCAGCAGATCAGCCTGCCGATCTTACAGACATACCGGATCCTGTGAACGATGATTCCGACAAAGACATACCGGAAGAATCCGCTAACTGGAGGTACGAGGCTATCCCCGTGGGTACGACCGTCCAGTTCCTCACGAGAAGGTAACTCCTGCCATAGACCTGATCGATCCAAACACCGCGCCGTTGGATCCTTCCGACCTTCGTATCTCTGACGAGGGAAGGAAGATCCTGAACCAGCATGCCCAGAGCCTTCGGTTTTGGAAGAGATCAGATGACATTGTCTCTGGTGCGGAGTACGACGCCTTTCTCCCCACGGTACAGACGCCAGAAGCTTTCACAGCTCAGCAGCCGATCAGACTGGGTTGGAACCACACGGTTATATTCAGGCCCTTCCTGGAGGAATCCTTCACACGGATTTTCCAACAGGAACGCCTCTTCTCTTGGTCCAAGAAGGTCTTCTTCGGCCTGTCTCATGTCAAGAAGCGTCGCCGCCGTACAGCGTACATCTACCAGAGGAAGCTCAGCTGGAACGAGCATGGGCAGATTAGAAGGAAGCTCCGGTTCACCAAGGTCACTGACGTCCGACCTTACAAATTCGGACACCAGCTATTCCTGGAGTTTCACGTGCGTATGTACAACCCAGGCAAGCCCGACGGAGACCTCCGAGACTTCATGTTCACAGAAGCCGATCTGGACAGCATTGATCTCGATGATCTCCTTATACTCATCAGACACCTTGAGGGCCCGATTCTGAAACCAGGCTACTTCAGAGACGGTCTGGAAGTCCTCAAGAGATATGTACGCCACACGATCAACCTCGCGCATCTCACAGACTATCAGATGGCGATCGAAAGCAAACAGCAGAAGGTGAATCTGCTGCGTCCTAACCTGGAGGCCAATCTTCTTGACCAATACATGCCCTACTTCCCAACGGAACTCCTAGAGCATGGTGTTGTGTATATCACCTTCAGGAAGAACAAGCGGAGATTGATGCGCTTCAGTGAGCTGTCCAGCTTCTGTGACGGCACTCTGCTGTATGTCTACAACGGAATGAAGCGTCGTCTGATGGAGGAGAATATGCCAATGTACAAGGGGACTCAGTGGAAGAGAAAGCTGAAAGAGGCCCTGAATCTGATCGAGGTCAAGCTGAAGGAAAGACTGATGCTGAGAAGAGTTGAAACTGCGATGGAGCTACGTACGAGATCGATCCGCGAATGGGACGAGTACCTGCAGCTCTCGCAGTGGGAACCAGCCTTGAAGTATCCGCCGCCTTTCTGACGTCTTCCCAAAGGGGGAGATTGTTAGAACCTGACTAGTTTGTTTGTAAAGAAGTCAGGGGAGTCTTTTGAAACATTTGTAATAGTTAGTTTAAAACAATACTTTGGTGCACCTCTTAAAAGAGTCATAGACTCTAGGGGTTGTTTTGTAACTTCGACTCTATAAATAGGGGTCGCTAGTTAACGTTTTATAATGATCTTGCAACTGACAACTTTTGTTATATGCTTGTCGTATTGTCGTGTTCTTCATATATATTGCATATTTGCTTGATTATCATTGTTTGAGCATTACTTAGTCTTGTAATTGCTTGCATTGATCCATTACATTGCATCCTTGTTAATTATCGGACTCACAATTGGTACAATCGAGGGGGAGCTTGGAGATCAAAATGTTGCTGAAGATCGCCAAAGACCGGAGATGCTTCCTTTATAAAACTTTAGGGGGAGATTGTTAGGACCAAATTGTCCTAATTAGTGAAAGTTGTATAAAGCAAGCTTTGTGCTTAATTGTATTATTTAGCTTATAGAGCAAGCTTTGGCATATAGCTTATAGAGAAAGCTTTATCATTTAGCTTATAGTGCAAGCTTTATCATTTAGCTTATAGTGCAAGCTACACCTATATATAAAGGTGTCTTGGGGTTAGTTGTTAAACACAGAGAGAAGTCGAGAGAATGAAGCCATAATCAATGAGAGTCGATTAGAGTTTAGTGTGTGTTTGTGTGTGTTTCTTGTAACCGTGGGAGCTCCCGAGTAAATCAAGAACATCTTCTTTTGCCATCGATTCTTGTTGTTTTCTTCTTCTCTACCCCTGAATCTTGCTGAAACGGACCAACAAGTGGTATCAGAGACAAACAAATCATTCGATCCGAACGATTTTTCAGCAGATTCAGCTATTTTTGTTGTGCGATAATGTTCTGGGTAAGTTGGCTGTTTGGGTTTCCCGAATCGGAACTCGGACTGCCGAATCGGAATCTTGTTTCCCGAATTGGATATTAGTATCCCGATTCGGAAGACTTGACTCCCGAATCGGATCTCTCAATTTCTCCCGTTTCGGATTATTTGTTTCCCGAATTGGAAACTTTGTTTCCCGATTCGGAAAAATTATTCCCCGAATCGGACCTCTTGGAAACCCCGCATCAGCCTAAGATCTTCAACTCATTCACCGAATTGGGATTTATATAATCCCGAATCAGTGAATTGAACAACTTTCGAATCGGGACTCATATTTTCCCGAATCGGGACTTGAACCTTACCTACTTTTCAGAAACCTTTTAATCTACTTCAATGACATATCTCTAGAAAGCATGTGTGGTATAATTCCGCCATTTGTTACTATGCATGGAATACACAACAATTTTACGCTTCCAACCCAAGATTTCCTCTCACTATTCATGAATTTCTTCCCATGCCGGATTTGTAACGATTTCAAAATGACGGCGATCGGATTTTGTATTTGGTTAGATTACTCAGAAGCATGACGCTCTGCAACCATTATTATGGAGTTTTTCCTCGATGGAATTACTCCTCTTAGGAGTGAGAGTTGAGTTTTTCCTTTGGATGCCACCTTCGGTGAATGGTACTATTGTTATGTGCTTAACTCCTAACCATTTTACCGTTGTGGAGGCTCGGTTGCGATCTAGAATTTTGAGTGACGGTCGTCATCCATCTGACTAAGAAGACTAGATCTGGATCTGGTTACTTGATATTTTTGAAAGAATTCAGGAAATCGGCTAATCCTCTGAACAGTTGAGGGTCAAAGAAATAAAGCTTATCGTGAAGCAACTTCTCCCAGTTTTTCATTCCATATGATGTTTCTGTGATCCAAGCTCAGCTCTTATGCTGAATTCCTACTCAACACGTGTTGAAATTGAAGATAAAGAACTACAATCGAGGGGGAGCTTGGAGATCAAAATTTTGCTGAAGATCGCCAAAGACCGGAGATGCTTCCTTTATAAAACTTTAGGGGGAGATTGTTAGGACCAAATTGTCCTAATTAGTGAAAGTTGTATAAAGCAAGCTTTGTGCTTAATTGTATTATTTAGCTTATAGAGCAAGCTTTGGCATATAGCTTATAGAGAAAGCTTTATCATTTAGCTTATGGTGCAAGCTTTATCATTTAGCTTATAGTGCAAGCTACACCTATATATAAAGGTGTCTTGGGGTTAGTTGTTAAACACAGAGAGAAGTCGAGAGAATGAAGCCATAATCAATGAGAGTCGATTAGAGTTTAGTGTGTGTTTGTGTGTGTTTCTTGTAACCGTGGGAGCTCCCGAGTAAATCAAGAACATCTTCTTTTGCCATCGATTCTTGTTGTTTTCTTCTTCTCTACCCCTGAATCTTGCTGAAACGGACCAACAGAGATACACTCCTTGTCTTCTAACATCAAGAACTTCCATTCCTCCAAAAGAATTGTCAATGCTTGATCTCTCCTTCCCAACAGGAGTAACACTCCTAGAAGGTCAAGTCATTAAAGAACCAGTTCATGGTATATGCTTCCTTGATAATTTCAACATCCTGCGCTTTTAAAGATTCCTTGAGCTACCCAAAGCACCCTCTTAACATTTGGTTACCATTCTCCACATCGCCAACAGAGACGAGAATGATGAAGATGCTCAGGAATTCGTTTGCTGTCAGGTCTATACTTGATAGACGAATTGGTGATGGAGAAACCACTCTCACCATTCAAGTCATGGAAGAAGTTCCTGATAGTTAGGAATTATGTTAACTTTCAGTATTTCTGTAATGTACTTATTTATTTTCTTTACTCTTGTACAACTTCCTGATGAGATTAATGAAAATGCTTCTAAGTGCATCGTACTTTATTCCATTATCGTACTAAAAAAGATCCCTCAAAACAGTAAATGGGACATGTATCTTTATGAGTTCTATTTCCTACTGTTACCTCTAGACTTAGAATTTTTTTTAAAAGTTTCTAGACTTAGACAATTTCTCTGTTGTCTTATCATTATCATTTAGGGGGAGATTGTTGATCCAGCTCTCCTAAGACTTGATGAAATGATAATGATCCTTATACTTTACTTAGTGAACAGGTCTTTGCTTCTATTACAGCTTGAGAAATTATCACTGAGTTTGTTCAGTGTTATTCCATGATATTTAAGTTGCAATTTGTATGTTTAAATTTCAGGATTAGGATCAGGAGTTGAAAGAGTCTGTTCTAAAGACTACTGATCCTGACCACAAGTGAAGACCTCCTAAAGACATTCAGATCATACACAAAGAACCATTAGCGACGTCGAAGAAATAGCTGATGACAGGAACAACATGCTCGTGATCTGAATACGGAACTCAGTAATAGCAGCCTGCTCAAATTCGTATGACTTCCTGAAGACCAGCAGGATACAGTGACCCCTGATCATCATCAGTATCAGGGCCTTCCTCACTGATCAGTATCCTGATCCTGAAGGATTAGTATAATGTCTTAGTCTAATGCACAAAAGGATTACATGCCTTTACTGACACAAAAAGTACACAAGGACAGTTACTTTACTGTTCCCTCCATACTTATCAGACCTCAAGGCAACTGTTTGTATAAGCACCCTTTTGCACAACAAGCAATTGTAATTGTTTATAGTAAATAGGACAATAGGACCCTTAGGAGTGTGACACGTGTTACACACCAGGTCTGCATGAATTTTATGCATCGGGTATAAATGGACGTGAAGAAGATGTTCTCTATACCTCTTCTTTCATCCATACTTCTACCCTAATCCTTTCTTCTATATCCCTCTAGTTCTTATCTTTTCTTAACCTTTTCACTTAGTGCATAGTGAAAGATTGTAACATAGATTGTGTAGATTAGACATAGTCTTTTCTTTTCCGCAAACAATCTGTAAATTCAAAGTGTTTACAAACATAGAATTTAAAAGTGAAAATTTGTGTGATTATATTCAACCCCCCACTTCTATAATCCCAAACACTATTCCTTACTTGCAGGTCACCCCTTAGGACCAACAACTTTAACAACTAAATTTTTGTTATAACTATTACATAATAAAACCAAGGCACGTACGTCTGCCAACTAATCTAAGTTTTACAATTAAAAATGGGTTGTAATTGGCACGAAAACCTCCCACACCACATGTGGCGATACACTATTACCCGAGTGCATGGTTAGCTTTATTTGGTTAACATTCCACTTACGCTGCACGATACATTATGACGTGAGTGGTTAGTTAGCGTTGTTAGACTGACATCCCTCTTATGTCGTCCCATACACTACGACATGAGTGCATGATTACCTTAGATGAACATCCACATATGACAAATACCATAAGCATGTTTATTGACCGAAACATATATCAACTTGTATGGATTAGCATACTTTCAGATTTTTATTCTTATTGCATGAAAGACAAATTATTGATTTTAACTCGAAATTGTACTTGAAAGTTTGTAACTCACCAACTGTTGGTCCCAAATGGGTGACCTTCAAGTTGTAAGGATTGTAGAAGGAAGGGGGTTGAATACAATCACACACTTTTTCACATTTAAAATTTTGTATTAAGTAAATACGAATTTAAAAGATTGTTGCAGAAATAGATAAGAATAAACCTAATCTAAACAATCTAAAGTTTACAAGGTTTTCACTATGCACTAGTGAGTAGGAAGAGAAAGAAAGAACTTAGAAGAAATAAGATAAGAGAAAGGATTATGGATATATGGATTGAAGAAGAAGAAGAAGTCATTGAAGAACATTTTCTACGTTCAATATATACCCATGCATTTAATGCATGGTAGGATCACTTTTACACGTGTTCTGTAATAGGTGGTCCAAGTGTACTATTTACTATAAACAAATACCTATGCGTGTACAATAAATAAGGTGTATATAGTGAGCAGTTACCTTATGGGCTGATAAGTACGGAGGGAACATTATAGTGACTGTCCTTTTGTAGTTGTGTCAGTAAGCTAGGTAATCCTTTTGTGCATCAGATAAGAAGACAAATAGAGATATCTTCAACAGCAAGATAGTGATTAGCGAGCTAATCACTAAACCTGGTGAAGGTCAGTGGTTGTTGTATCTTGAGTTTATCAGATTGTTAGGCATGAGTAGACAGGCGGCTATCACTGATATTAAGTACACCAAGAAAACCGTTTACTATGTGAATTCACTCTATATACAAAAGTAGTGATTGTGTAAAAACATCAAAAGGTACACTGATTACATGTGAGAAATCTAACTATAAACTATTTGCTAATGTAACTTTAACCAATAGAAATATGGCTCCTTGAGGCAATCAATCTCAAAGATACGATCTTCAAAGTTAGTTGCAATTGGCTCACATGGGATGCACATGACTATAACAACTTGATCTTCACTTGTAATAAAATAGAAAAACACAGCTTGACTTCGTGTAGATGATACCGCATGAGCTTTGAGGAGTTTCATAGAGGCTCTGTAGACTAGATCTCTTGAACCTTCTTCTAAAGTATATCTTTTAAAACAACTATTTCTATCAGTCCCTCTTGTCGTTCTGACGACTTATGCTATTCTAGATATATCCTATATTTTGATACTTTGCTATATAGAATATGGAGCTAACACACTTCATCTAACTCCAAGCCAAGTGAGACTGAGCCTCTAGTTGGTGCTTGTTCCAGTAATGCCTTCTTCTCTATTTATGCCATCTACAAGTATGTGACTCCCACCCCTCTAATTTTGTAAGAGCATATGTTCCTCTTTGCTCCATTCTCACGAAGAATCTTACTCGAAGATCATTAGTCGGAAGATCTTTCTCTATCCAGATGAGCTTAGATACAGCATAAGCAAGATGAAGAACTAGCGAACACGAACTGGGTATATTCACATCTAGAAGCGTGGTTCACATCAACAAAAGCGCATCTGATGCCGCTTTTACGGGGTTCTTTAAGTCGGAAGAAGAAAAATTCACAAACATTACTTTTCAGAGTTCACCCATCGTATTAGACCATTAAAAGGAGTAGTTCACCTTATGAGTGGTTTGCGAACTAAAGTTTTGTATCCTTTATCTCAAAGATGATGTAAATGATTTGGAAACTTTGAAAAACTATATCCATCACGCCATCAGTCTTGCCAGTGTTAAAGACCTTCAACTAGGTATAGAGAGCTTCAAAGAGAACATCAACCTACTGCGACATGATTTGAGTCTTCCCAATATAAATTAGGTTCCTCTCTACACAACTCTGACCCAAACCAGTGTCAGGAATTGTCTACCTAAGCAAGAGTGGTAAGATGAGGTTTATGTGTATGAGCCATCTACCTAACTTTTGCGATGGAACTATTCTCCTAATTTGAAATGCCTTGTGTAGCCAACTTGTGAATGAGTCGTTTGCCACTCCCAGCCACTTTGAAATGGATGGTCCTTGATAGAGGATGTTGTCGATTAAATCAATGAAAGGTTGAGGTACATACTCCAAATAAGAAGAGTAGAGATGGCGTGCAAGCTAAGATAGAAGACCATTAACACCTAGGAAGAGTACGCGCATCTCTCCAAGAGCTATCCCGAGCTTTGTCAAGTGCCGCCCGTCTAACTTCTATCCTAAGGGGAATATTGTTGAAGCTTAATTATTATATTGTATAAAACTTAGGGTTGTTATGTAATTTACCTTTAGTTGCTTTTGTTTAGGTATCTTTTATCAACCTTTTATTAGTATAGGGTTTGTTGGTAACATTTGTTTTATACCCCTAATTAAGGAAAGTTACTATTCCTTTTTAGGGTAAGAATGATGCATTGATTTCAGATAAATACATTTTGGCAGCTACATTCCTTATACTCTATGTTCATCTTCTTCATACAATTAGTACTATTTCAAATGCAAATCTTTAATTGTTTGATTGTTTATCCATCTTTTCGCATTCTATTGGTTGTTAGGGGGACATAATATATAAGTTGTTTTACCATTACTATGAATACAAATATTAAACTAATCAAATAATCAATGAAAACTACATCATAGAAAGCATTGTTTTACAATTTCAAAGAATTAAAAACTAATAAATAGCCTTAGATCAACACTATCTTTATCACTAGATACGTCGCAACCGTCTTCAACATCATTGAAACCTGCAGTTTTACTACGCTCGTAACTTCCTTTGCAAGTAGGTAGATTGTTAAATGGTGATATTGAATGAAACTAAATCTTCATAAACAGGAGCATTGGATCTTTCGTCTTTCTTTGTTATGCTTTATAAAAGAAAAAACTGAACTTGGTACATTAAAACGAAGAGGATTAAAGATAACTCAAATTATCGAAATGGATAACTACCTAAAATAAGTTCCATAATCACTTAAAATTAGTCCCCAAAAAATTAGGATTATTAATGATTCGATTGATGTTTAAAATAACAGAATTAGATCTTTGACATAAAGTGAAACGGAAGGTGATGATGTGGGTTGCACGAGTTACAACCTTTTAAGGGTTATATATATATGACGATAATCAAATGAAAACCTATTATTTTTGGTGAACTTGATGACCAATCTTAGACCATTAGAAATCTTAATCATTGGTTGATAATAAAAGGAGGACCATGATAATAATCCTTTAATATTTTATGTGTCACACCTGATTATAAACCTAAAGGGGTATTTTGGACATTTTGAGACTTGACCTCTTTTTTCTCTATTAGCTTCATCTACAAGCTAACCAACATCTTCTTCCACATCTCATCTCTTACACCTTTACTTCTCGTTCCAATTTACTGTCGTTGCAACCACCACCACCGTCACCGCCGCCACCACCACCATGGTCGTCTTCCTTTCCAGCGGCTTCACCGATATCGTCGCATCCATCCACCTCCCCAAACCATCCACCAGATCCAGACGCTGCCGCCGCTCGCTGCTGCTCTTGCCAGAAAATAGAAAACGACTTCCATTAGATACAGATTTGGTGAGTTCCTATCTTCTTCTTCATCTTTCCATCTTCCTCTCTGAATCTGGTGGTTGCAATGAATTTGATTTTGTTCTTATATGTTGTGTGTTGATTGAACAATTTTAATTAGTCAATTGGTTTGTCTTGGTGTTTATGTAATTATGTCCAATCTACTAAAAAAATGGAGATTTGAGGTGTGCACACAAGGTGTTCGATGCAATGCCACCAAAAGATATTGTTGCTTTTAACATCATGATTTCGGTGCTCGGGAAGCACTGTTCCGTGGATGATGCTCGGGTTTTGTTTATTCCACTTTTAACATCAAGTATATGAAAATTATTCATATGAATAATGTTCATGATATTTATATTATGAATAATATGAATATAACTGTAGATGACTGTAATTTCATAATATGATATGTATAACAAAATACATGTTGTTCTGAATAAATAGTATTCATGTATTTTAATATTAAATTTGATATTCATAATATGAATATAATTGTTGATACTAAACACTTGTTACTAAAGTTGAATATGAATAATGGTCATGATATTCAAATTATTAGTACGATTATTATTTATAATATGCATATGAATAATTATATATTTCATTTTGTTGATCCAGCGCTCCTATGACCTGATGAGATGATAATGATCCTGTTACTTTACTTAGTTAATAGGTCTTTACTTATGTTATAGCTTGAGGAATTATCACTGAGATTGTTCACTGTTGTTCCTTTTGTTTAAGTTGTAACTTGTAATTTGAAATCATCAGGATCAGGATCAGGAGTTGAAAGACTCTGTTCTAAAGACTACTGATCCTGACCATCGAAGTGAAGAGCTCCTGAAGACATTAAAGATCATACTAAATGAACCCTCAGCAACATAGAAGAAATAGCTGATGACAGGAACTGCATGCTCGTGATCTGAAGACGGAAGTCAGTGATAGCAGGCTGCTCAAATTCGTATGACATCCTGTAGAACCATCAGGATACAATGACCCCTGATCATCATCAGTATCAGGGCCTTCCTCACTGATCAGTATCCTGATCCTGAAGGATTAGTATAATGTCTTAGTCTAATGCACAAAAGTATTAAATGCCTTTACTGACACAAAAGTACACAAGGACAGTCACTTTACTGTTCCCTCCGTACTTATCAGACCTCAAGGCAACTGTTTATATAAGCACCCTTTTGCACAACATGCAAAAGAGATTGTTTATAGTAAATAGTACAAAAGGACCTCTAAAAGTGTGACACGCACACAATAGTAGGTTTGCATGCATTTAATGCAATGAGTATAAATGGACGTGAAGAAGATGTTCTCCATACGTCTTCTTCATCTATATTTCTATCCTAATCCTTTCTTTCTTTATCCCTCACTTTCTTATCTTTTCTTAATCTTCTCACTTTTGTGCATAGTGAAAGAAAGCTTAGATTGTTTAGTTTAGACTTAGTCTTTTCTATTCCGCAACAATCTGTAAATTCAAAGTGTTAATGCAACATAGAATTTAAAAGTGAAATTTGGTGTGATTATATTCAATCCCCCGTTTCTATAATCCCATACACTAATCCTTACTTGAAGGTCACCCCTTGGGACCAACAAGTGGTATTAGAGCAGATTCAAGCTCTCTTTTCTTCTAAGAAAATTCTTGTGACCCTTCTCTCTAATCCATGGCTCTTCAAGCTAAGCATAACTACTTTGATATTGGCTCTACAGGAAAACCACCACGGTTTTACAAAGACGACTTTGCTCTTTGGAAAACCAGGATGGAACTATTTCTATCCGGTTCTGATCCCCAAATTCCCTACTTCTTGGAACATGGACCACATGTGCCACACAAACTGTCCATGCTGTTCCTGTTGCTAACGGCCAACCTGCTATACCCGCAAGGGAACTGGTGAATCGAATGACTGATTGGAATGATGAAGACAGACGCCTTGTCAGTATTGACACTAAGGCTAGGTCTCTCATTGCCATGTCACTCCCTGATGAAGTATTTCACTGTGTATGTCATCTCAGAACTGCTAAAGAAATATGGAACACTCTATGTGTTCAATATGAGGGCACTGCAGTCCTCATGGAATCAAGAAAGATATTCTTGGTTCGTCAGTACGAAAGCTTCATCCATCAGAAGGATGAGACTCTTTCCCAGATACATCAGAGATTCAACTCTCCTGATCGACCCGAAGACTATTGGTACTGTCTACTCTAACTGTGAGGTACCAAGTTCATGGAAGCTCTTCCTCCTTGGGTGTACTTAGGAGAAGAAACCTATTCATCCTATGTTTGATGCCAAGGGTGTACTTGGTGCTGGTCTTGCTCACCTAAAGTTCAAAGACTTCATGGACCCCACAAAACGCTTTCTTTATCGCAAATGCTATCACTGTGGATTAAATGACCATATTGCGATCAAGTGTCCTGATGCTACCAAAGCTGAAAAATCAGCTATGGTAAAGAAAAATCCTAAGGCTGCTAAATCAGCCAAAGGAAAGAAGGTTGTCAAGATTGTTCCTTCAGTCAAGACTCCAGCCACAAAAACTGACAAATCAGTTGAGGCTGCCACTGAGTCGACCAAACCTACTGACAATTCTGGATCCATAGTCTTATGGGTACCAAGGAAAACTTAAACTTTATGTTTACAGGTTAAGGGCATCTGGTACGTGGACAGTGGATGTTCAAGACATATGACTGGCTCAAAATCTGTCCTCTCTGACTACCGAGACAAAAAGGGTCCTTCAGTGACCTTTGGTGGAACCGGTAAAGGCCAAACTCGAGGGTATGGCACCCTGACCAACGGAGTAACCACGTTCAAAAGAGTTGCTTATATTGAAGGTCTGATGCACAATCTTCTTAGCATTGGTCAACTGTGTGATCAGAATCACAAAGTTTCTTTCTCGAAGAAAAAGTGCAAAGTCAAGAACATACATAAGGAAGTTATTCTCACCGGTGCTCGAAAGGCTGATGTCTACATCATCAACATGAATACTTGTACTGACAACATCTGTTTTGTATCACGTGCCTCTACTGATATAAACTAACTTTGGCACAAGCGTCTCTCTCATCTCAACTTCAAGACGCTGAATCAACTATCCATCAACAAGCTTGTTACTGGTCTTCATGACTTTCGCTTTACAAAGGTATCTCTTTGTTCAACATGTGAGAAAAAAAACAGACCAGGGCTAGCTTCAAGTCCAAGCAGATGTCCTTCATCAGCTCTCCTCTACATCTTCTCCACATGGATCTTTTTGGACCTGTTAATGTCTAATCCATTGCTGGAAAGAAATACACTCTTGTGATTGTTGATGAATATTCCAGATACACATGGGTATTCTTCCTTCGATCCAAGAGTGATGCTCTTGAAGAAATCATTCTGTTCGTCAGGAATATGGAAAAGCTCAACAACCTTTCTTTTCGGTCGATCAGGAGTGACCACGGTACTGAGTTCAAAAACTGTACCCTGGAAACCTTCTTTGATGAGAAAGGTATCTCCCAGAACTTCTCTTCCATAAGAACTCCTCAACAAAATGGTGTTGCTGAAAGACGAAACAGAACCCTGATTGAAGCTGCACGATCTATGTTGAGTGAAGCCAACCTTGCCACTCAATTATGGGCTGAAGCTGTCAATACTGCATGCTACACCCAGGACAGATCTCTAATAGTCAAGCGCTTCATGAAGATGGCCTACAAACTGTTTCATAATTGGAAACCATCCATCGAACATTTCCATATCTTTGGTTATGTTTGCTATATCCTGAACAACAAAGTTAACCTAGGAAAGTTTGATTCCAAGTCTGATGATGGAATTTTCCTTGGATATTCTTCTATTTCCAAACTTACCGTGTGTTCAACAAACGAAGACATACCATAGACGAAATGATTCAAGTTCGTTTTGATGAATCAGGTCCTACCTTCCCTCACCCTCACGAAAATGAAGAAATTAATCAGTGGGCTGACTCTTTCTTTAAAGTCCCTGATACTCCCATTGTTGATCCAACTCCTCAAAACCTGCCTAATGGTTTTGAAGAAACTTCCCCACCTACTCAAACACATGTTCCTGCAGTAATTGACGCTACCCCAATTACTCAAGTTACACTTGAACCTGATCAACCTACAAGCAGTGAAGACTTATCTAAATCTGCTCATGCTCCCTCAAATCTTCTTCTTGATCCATCGGTTAATGAAGCTTCAACTTCAGGACAGGCGTATCAACCTCCTGCTCTTCGATGGACCAAGAATCATCCTATTGATCAGGTCCTTGGAAATCCTTCCTCTGGTGTTAAAACTCAACGTCAATCTGTTAATGTCTGTCTTTATGTTAATTTCATTTCTTAAAATGAACCTAAAGAGGTAGATGATGCCATGCGTGATCCTGCATGGGTCTCAGCCATGCAGGAAGAGCTAGCAGAATTTATCAGGAACAATGTCTGGCTTCTTGTCCCTAGACCTCGAAAACATACCATCATTGGATCCAAATGGATCTTTAGGAACAAACTTGATGAAGTTGGTACTATTGTAAGTGCAATAACAATGGATCAAATCAATCAATTCTCATTCCATGATGTAAATCTTTACAATATGAACTTTCTCTCTCTAGAATCTCTCTCTAGAACACACACTAATGAATATTACAAATAAGCTCCTTACTAATTACTCACTAACTCCTTCTATTTATACTAATGACTAATTAGTCAAACACTCTAATTACAAGACTTTGACTCCTCTAATTAAACTTTCACTTTGACATTAAAGCTTCCTTCTTTGACTTTGATGCTTGACTTTCTTCTTTGACTATCATCCTTTGACTTTGTTTGACTTTCTTTGACTTCAATATTATTTCCTCATCTTGTGATCTCGGATACAATAATATTTGCACTAACAATCTCCCCCTTTGTATTCGAGATCACTCTTCAAAATGAACTTCAGCTTTAACGATCTTCTGTCTTCAAGTCAAACAAACTTTGTCGGTTACATATGTCAAACAACAAACAATCTCCCCATTTATACAAGCATCATCTTCAGAACAAAGTCTTCAATCTTGCAATCATCTTTAGAAAACCATAATTCTTTTCTTGAAAGAAGAACATTGTAGCTCTCTTGAATAAATCCACTATACTCTCAAGCTTCTCAACCAACCTAGTATCTTTGACCAAATCAACATTCTCCATCAATCTTCACAACACAATTTCAATCTTTAAATCCAAAGGCTTTTCAACCTTAGATTCAAAAGATTCAAATTCATAATTCTCTTTGGCTCCCCCTTAACCCTTGCTTTCTCCTTCTTTACTGAAATATCTTACACTCGCTTCAAAGATCATTTCTTCACAAACCCAAAACAAGTTTTACTTTCAACTAAAACCATCTTCAAATTTCATCACTATCAGCATCAATACTTGAATTCATCAATATTGATACTTGATTTACCCTTCAATCAACCATACTTGATATCTTGAACTCTTCAAACGAATCTTGAATTCTTCAAACAAATCTTGAACTCTTCAAACGAATCTTGAACTCTTCAACATATATCATCATGAACTCTTGCACATAGTTCCCCTATCTTCATCGTGTCTTTGCATACGTCTTTGATAAAACTTCTCCCCCTCATGATGATTAGGAGAATCCTGAGCATCATGAACAATCAAAGACATCATCATCAAATAATTGTATTCATATCATATTACTTTGCTCCCCGTCAAGATCAATTTGCTCCCCTCAAATAATGGGTAACCGGCTAACATAGAAGCACATTTAGCAACTATTGACACAACAACTCATAGAATTGTGTGGCCTATTTTCAGTGTTGGCAATGGGGTAGCACTGATAGGACTTCCAGTCATCACTGAATCAAAGTTATAAACTAAGTTCTCAAACTGTTCCGGCAATATCACAAAGATATGCAATTTGAATCACAAAGACTCGTGCAAGTGTCAAAGAAATATCATCATAAACATTAGGCTCAAATATTGATTCAATCTGGGACGCAGATTGATAATCAATAGACTCTAGTGCATAGAATATGAAGTTCGGAGACCGGAGAGGATGTCTTCCTTGTTTCAATATCTAAATCTTCCGAGTGAAGATTAGATAGATGATGTGCTAATTCTCCGTGAGAATTGAAACAAACATCTTTTAAGAGATATTTGAGTAGCTTGGTGGGGTGACACGAGTTATCGACACTAGGTCCATGTCTTGTTTCAATATTCATCTCCAAAGAACGAGAATGAATAGATGATGTGGTTACCCGGATAAGTGTATCGGTTTGGGAAGGATCTTCTTTTATTCTTTTTGATCCTGTCTCACACTCACCATTTTCTTTTAACTCCCCCTACACTCAAGCTCTCGGACATTTTACCTCATTCACACCCTCACAAACTAGGTCTAACCTAGGGATGTGTTTCTTGGGTAGATCCTCCGGCTCTGGATTGATCATAGAAACCTCTATATCCTATCACACATAAGTTGATATCATGAAATGATATTCGTTGAAACGTTGAGTATATTCATACCAGAACGTGATATGATGGTGATTCATATGTGATACAATATGTATATGGGGAACAAATGTTGAACAGAAATGGGGAACAAATATTGAAGATATCATATGTTGATGAGAAACATTCAATAGCGTAAACAATGAATGATTGATTTTAGAAATCAAAACTAATGATGGTGAATTCCAATGAACAAAATTCAAGCGCAACTTAGAATGACTCAGTAAGCACAGTGTATTCAAGAAATGAATCAATGATTAGAAAGTTTAATTGTGAAGAACAAATCACAATTAATAACCTGAATAAGAATTGAATCATTGAAATGAAATAACGTGAATGAAATCAACTAGGAATTCAAGCGAGTGTATTTCCACCGAATAATTTCAACGAATATATGAGATGTGGAAATAACTATGTCAAGAAAATTATAACGCGTGGTAATTCGTGAAACGATGTAAAATCGGAAAGAAACTAACACAAGTAAGTTCCTTATGATGAATCCCACGGTTAACACAGTTTAGCGCAAGTTCTAAGCTAAGGGTTTAGAGGGATACTTACATTGAAGGGCATAACTGAAGTACGGGTCCTAAACTGAATGTTTAGAAACCACTAATCATTGAAGACCGGGTCCTGAACTGAATTATTCAGGAGCCATACAGCTGCAAAATCAAGAGAAACAAGATTTTGGTATCCACTTGGTTGTGGATCCTCTTTTGTTAGATGCATTTGATTTAAAAGATGAAATTTTGTAAATCCCAAATCGTTCATCGATATAATCATCACATACAAAATCATTTCTTTCAAAGTAAGAACCATATGATGTTCTTTTGGACAGACTGAGAAGTTTATTTCTAGAATAAACTAACTGAGACTTACCAAAAGATGTATCTTGAAAAAATATGTTCTTTTGAACTTTCGGGTCTGAAGCAAAAGAATGAGTTACCTTTGTACTAGATCCCTTAACTTGCCAAACAAACTTACCATTTGAATAACGATGTATACCTGAACGATCAACATGACGATCATAGAAGAGATTTGAAGTACGAATCTGACCACTTGAATTGATATGACTCCGTGAAGCACTATCCACAGTGCTTGAATCATGAGCTTTGAAAATTATCTCCTCAAGTTCCTTCACTTTGGAAGAAAGCTTGTTCCTCTCTTCAAGAAGATCATTAAGCTTCTTCTGTTGATCAGATCGCATTGTTGCTCATTCATGATGTCAGTTGATAAGCCTGATAACTTGCTTGTAAGTTTGTTTATTTCAGCCTTAAACGCTTCCTTTTGATCCGCAAAATCTTTCTCCACAAGAGTTGACTTGTTAGGTTCAGCGATTATCTGTTCTAAAATAGTCTTTTCATGTCGAAGAACCTTCTCTTTTTGTTTAAATTGATGTCTTACATCAGATAACTGATTCTGTAAGTCAACAATCTGCTTTTGAAGCTCAATACTTTTCTTGTCATCAACTTTCTTGTCTAAGTGAACAACTTGGATCTCTTCTTCAAATTCATGTATCATATTCTGATATTTCCCAGCACGGAGACTCGGTTTCTTCAAAGAGTTCTTCATCTGCCTCTCAAACTCCCTCCTGTCAATTAAAAACTTTCTTTCTAAGTCAGATATCTTCTGAGACAATTTTTCACTTTCTAATTCAAAAGATTTTCTCTCATTTACAAAAACATTTCTCTCTTCTTCAAAAACTTTTCTTTCTTTCTCAAAGTTACTTCGCTCAATGATCACAATTTGTTCAAAATCAGTTACTTGCTTCGAAAGTTCCATTACTCGTGATTGAGAAGATATAAGATTGTTTTCGAAAATCTTCTTATCTTCATCAAGTTCAATAACTTTCTTTTGCAAACATTCATTTTCTTTTCTCAAAGAAGTTACAAGTTTTAAATTTTGAGCATTTCCAAAAGAATGTTTCAACATTTGATCATGCTCATTTTGCAAATCCTTTTTCAAACTTGTAATCAAACTTCTTTCTTTTGAAAGTGAATCTTCAAGATTAGTAACTTTAATAATAAGTTCAGCTTGTTGTGAAGATGTTGATTTCTCATGAGTCACTACTTGATCTGTGAGACAAATATTTTCTAGCTTAAGTTTCCATATTATGTCAGTGAACCGATTGACCCTTTGATTGATTGACTCAAAGAAATTTGGATTTAGAAGGTCGTTCACATAAGCATCCACAGCTGCCATTTGTAATTTTGTGATGTCAGAATCCATTGTTAACTGCACAAAGAAAAATTAAGGATCGTCAACAGAAACTTCGATTAGAAGTATTAATTGTGCACACACTATTTATATCGAACAAATCAAAAATTATGAAGAAAATGGGTAAAAACGAACTTGAAGTACTAAAAACGATAAAACATGAAACTTAAACGACTCAACAACTTGAAATCACAAGTGTAAGGACTAAAAGTGTAAAAGTGTGGAAAGTTTCAAGTTCAGGGACTAAAAATGATAAACTTTGAAAATTTGAAAGTCCAAGGGTTGAAAATGAAACTTTTTGAAACTTAAAGTCCAGGTACTAAAAGTGACAAAAATTAAAAGTTATAAAACTAACTGACTTAACAAGAAAAGGACTAAAAATGTAATAAAACTAACGGAACCGATAACGAAACATACAAAAGCTTAACAAAACACTACCGAACAACACCGAAAAATTACGAAACGAAAATCAAAAGATAACCAACTTCATCCTCTATCAAACCGTGTCACCGAACGACGATCGAAACGTCTCGAGGTAGCCCCGAATTGATCTCGAAAACTGTGAGAAAAATGTCTCTCGTATCACTTTTAATGCACGTCGAACAACGTCGAGAACTCACCGATTGAACCTGAAAAATTCACAAGTCAATACTCTATTAGTCAAACTTTCAAGAAAATCAAAAATGATTTCCCGGCAAAAACCGCTTGATCACCGAAAACGTCCCGCAAAATGACCATTTGTCATGAAGTTCACATAAAATGATGAAATTCGTTGCGAAGGCTTGACTTGAGAGCACTCGAAACCTTATCAGTTAACTTCAAAAGTTCCAGAAAATCACTTTTCTCAATAGATCTCACGGCACTCTATGTCCAAAAAATATAAAGACTTCCCGGCAAAGTCATCTCGTGCATCGAAAACGTCCCGCAAAATCACCGTTTGTCTCAAATATCACATAAAATCATGAGATATTGTCCATAGGCTTGACTTGAGAGCACTTGAAACCTTATCAATTAGGCTCAAAAACTACTTTTCTCAATTGATCTTGCGGCACTCTATGTGCAAAAAATTGAAACGATTCTAGAACATCAACAGAGATTACCGAAAAATACACCGAAAGTTGGACGTTTCAACTTGTGTAAGAAATTAGCATGCATACAAACAATCAGCTCACATGCCTTTCACATTTGAAATTACGCTGATAGGGTCTGAAAATATGAAAATATGTCATATGTCTTACACAATATAAGCCATCAAAAGAAAGCAACACATGCTGGCCATATATTGTCTGCCACGAGCTTGTACTAGCAAATTAATGAGAGTTCACACTCTTCCACAAGACAGCTCATGTCTTTGAATTTTCAGTCAACAACTTCGAGCAGGAGAGAAAACTTTGAGCAGGAGACGCGCTGAAACACGCGCTTTCATGAAGTCCCACGCGCAGACCAAAACTGACATGCGCACACGTCTCGAGATGCGTCTCGAGATGACACACGAGATGCTTTTCCACGCGTTTTCTTCACGCCTGACGCGTTCCACTTGCTGACACGTGTAATAATCCTTCTTTCATAATGAATTTCTCCATATACGTCAGTTTCTTGAAACAGCAAGACAAGTACATGCTTACATCAGCATGAGGATGTCACTTAATATACACCAGCTCATGTACAGCACATGCCTCGAGATATTAAATATATTGAGAAAAGGAAACACGTCATTTAATAAACTCAGTTGGACACTCATACAACATCACACGCCAACAAGATCTGAATATTTGTCATATGTCTTACACCTATCTGCTACAACCATTTATTAAAGAGAACACCTGCAGTCACATGCCTAGCACACAATATACACGCCTTTTAGGTACACACGCGCTGGAAGATGAGGCTCGAGTTACAGGCCTGACGCGCCTACTAGACTCACGCGCTTCACACACCTCTCGAGACAGACTCGAGATGACCAACCCGCCTGACGCGTTGACTGTTCCTGATGCGACCTCACTTGTCTCGAGACAAGACTGCTGACGCGCTTTCTCCCTACCCTCGAGATGACTTCTTCTCTTCCTGACGTTGACCTCACGAGATGACACACCCTGACGCCTCCACGTGCCTGACCAACACTCGAGACACTCTTGAGACACGTGACTCGAGATGATGACGTCAATCGAGCTGACACACACCTGCCAGCTGACTTTCTTGTCCCCTTTCTTACTTACAAAAAGGACACTCGAGATGACTTTATTAGCTTTCAAAGAACACTCGAGATGTCACAAAGATACTCGAAATACGACTCGAGATACTAAAAAATACACGCGTCAGACTCGAAATGATCAGATCCGATCCCACAAACAACTTTTTTTCAAACTTTTCTAAAAATTATGGATCAAACTCTCAAAAATCTTATCTTCTTTCTCAAGAACACCCCAAGAACATGAAGAACACCTTCAACCCAAAATTTTCAAAAATGCAATTTTAGACTCTAAAACTTAAAACAAATGAAAGATTTATGTCTAAAAACACTTTTTAGACACAAATTTACTCAAAACTAAATCAAAAACTCATCAAATCACCAAATCACTCATGAACTCTCAAGAACACAAACTCAAATCTTCAAGAACGATTTTCGCAAATCTTCACCAAACATGATAAAATTCGAATATGATGTTCACTTCATGATTACAAACAACTTTTGTGAAGCCACAATCATGAAAACTAACTCAAACTCATCCAATTTGTAAAAAATTTCAAAAACTCCATTGATGAACTTTTGAGTTCTTGGTGAAAAATTTCAAAATCAAATATCAAATTTGAGAAAGAAAATGATCTAGAATGATTGGAGATGATTAGAAAACACAAATGAATCACAAAAACACAATCAAAAACTACAATTGAACACTAAAAATCTACAAATCTAGAAAAATTCTATAAAACCCATTTCTTCAAAAAATCTTCAAATCTTCATCAAATTTCTTCAAATCTTCATCCAATTGTGCACAAATCTTCTGCCATAGCTCTGATACCAATTGTAAGTGCAATAACAATGGATCAAATCAATCAATTCTCATTCCATGATGTAAATCTTTACAATATGAACTTTCTCTCTCTAGAATCTCTCTCTAGAACACACACTAATGAATATTACAAATAAGCTCCTTACTAATTACTCACTAACTCCTTCTATTTATACTAATGACTAATTAGTCAAACACTCTAATTACAAGACTTTGACTCCTCTAATTAAACTTTCACTTTGACATTAAAGCTTCCTTCTTTGACTTTGATGCTTGACTTTCTTCTTTGACTATCATCCTTTGACTTTGTTTGACTTTCTTTGACTTCAATATTATTTCCTCATCTTGTGATCTCGGATACAATAATATTTGCACTAACAACTATTATTTGCAATAACGCTCGACTTGTTGCTCAGGGTTATAGACAGGAAAAGGGCATAGACTATGATGAAACTTTTGCTCCTGTGGCTAGGCTCGAAGCAATTCGGCTCTTCCTGGCCTATGCAGCACATATGAACTTTAAAGTTTTTCGAATGGACATTAAAAATTCCTTCTTAAATGGAAAACTAAATGAAGAAGTCTATGTTGCTCAGCCTCCTGGTTTTGTTGACCCTAAGTTCCCTGATCACGTTTACAAGTTAAACAAGGCTCTTTATGGGTTGAAACAGACTCCTTGTGCCTAGTATGATACCCTGTCAACCTTTCTTCTCTCAAAAGGTTTCGAGCGTGGTAAGATTGATAGTACTTTATTTTTGAAGAAATATCCTAAGCACATCATTCTAGTCCAGATATATGTCGATGACATTATTTTTGGATCAACCAATACCAAACTCTGCGAAAAGTTTAAGTTGCTCATGAAAACTGAATATAAAATGTCTATGATGGGCGAACTAACATACTTTTTAGGACTTGAGATCAAGCAATCGGAAAAGGGAATCTGTAGTTCCAGATTCAAGTTCTAAACACAATGCAATCAAGTAGAGAATGAATTGGAAAGCCAGATGTCATTGATCTTGATGAAATTGGTTACACATAGTAAAACACCAAGAACACACACACTTAAGAACTCAACTCTCACGATTCACTCTCCTTACACGTTGAAGCACACACTCACTAACACACTTACAAATGACATCACATTGGTTTTTTATACCCTAACTAAACAAAACTATTACAAAGTAAACAATTAACAACTAAAGTAACTTGACTATTTTGACAAGTTTGACTTTGAGCCTTTCCTTTAACTTTTCCTTTGACTTCACTTTTAGCACAATCTTGTGATCTCGGATACAATCCGATTTTGCATCCAACAATCTCCCCCTTTGGATTCGAGATCACAAAAAGAAGTAGGCAAATGTCTTCAAGAAAACAATCAACACTTTGAACACCAATGATAAGCTTTCTAAAACAATAAGCTTCCGTAATAATCTTCACAAATCATCCAACTTGATACAAGAAGCTTTCACAAACGAAATATCTTCAAAGAATCATCAAACTTCAATGCGTGTAATAAACTGATCACCTCGAAGCTTGTTACAACTTCTACAATCATCTCTCATAAGCTTCTCTTCGTCTTGACATTTCGGAACCATCTCCCCATTTTTGATGAAGTATGAAATAATCATCAAAAATATAGAAATGTATGATCAGATAACTCGTCCCGTAAACATACAAACATGTGAACAAACCACCAAGGAAATCAAAAACCAGCTCACGTAACCATCTCTTCCTTGTTACTCTAGAATTCCCCTTTTTACTCCAAAGAAGTACCGTCAATTCCATACAGTAATCCAAATCTTTTCAAATTCAGATTTAAGTGGGAAAATCCTGAAACAACTAATGAATCAGTTGAAATGCCTGTGAGAAGCACAAAGCAACTCAGTACAACAAATGCACTATATAAAGAGCTTTAGTGATGATCACTCCCCAGGGCTTCCGGTTAATCATCGCAGATACAAAAAGTATTACTATGACGTTCTGACAAAGAAACAAATTCCTTGTGTGTATTTGTGATGAAAGAAAATAGCATCAAATGCTTTCAAAAGGCTTAAAATGTGAAAACATTTCATGACTCGATGTGTAGAAATGAAGTTCAAAGGCAGGGCAGCTTCCTTCTGTTTCAATATCGATTTTCCAAATGAAAACCTGATAGATTATGTGCTGCGTCCCCGTGATGAAATTAAACATCTCCTTGTTGAGAAGGAAATGAATAGCTAGTGGGGTAAAATGAGAGTCGGCATTGGGCTTTGCCTTGTTTCAATATCGGTCACCAAAGAGCGTGAACCAATAGATTATGTGGTTGCCCGGCTTAGAAATGGTTGTTGTAGAGTTTTATTTTTCTTTTAACTCTGTTCTCACACCCTCCAATTCTTTTAAGCATCCTCACTTCTAACCAATCTCTCATAGAATATGTTCGCTCAAACACTATGAGAATAACTTGACCACCTGAGTCATCTCCCCTACTCTTTGATGGAGACCCCTCACTCATTTCTCAAGGATAACTTCTTGGGTAGGATTGCCGGTTCTGGAAATCCATAGAAGTTCTGTTAAGCTCACACATCCCATGAAATAAGTTTCCTAAACACGAAAGTACAATGATACATCGGGTGAATCAATGAGCCAATATGAAGCATGCTCGAACAAATATATATGAACAATATAGGTGTAACACCCCAATCTCCCAAACAGATAAATAAAGCAATAACAATCCCAGTGATCTAACGCAACAGAAATATTACTAAATACCAAGCAAAAGAAACGTGTCTAATTGCACGTGGAACAACCGTCCATGGCTGAGATATAAAATTTTAGGTATTTAGCGCATAAATGAAAACTAAAGGCTTCTAGCTTATCCTTCAAGCCTTCTCCTTACCCTTCCTACTTCCACGGGCCTCGCCTGAAAAAGATAAGAAAAGAAAAGATTTGGAAAGCGAGGGTTAGACCATGAGGTCTAGTGTATTCCCTAAAAAACAGTTATTTACAAAACCGGCCTGCTGGCCATGATTCAAGACAATAACAGATTAGATGTATGCGGACAAAGAAAACTCGTCACATAGTGACCCTCAATCCAGCCCCAACTGGCGCCTATATATAACTCCCAAGGAACGTAGTCCCTAGGTACGCACAAGCGTTTGATCGGACCACTTAGATAATCTCCCAAGGAACATAAAGTTCCAAGGTACCCAGTGTCCATAGTGCAACACATCTATCAACAATTTAATTCATAGATTACCATTTTAAGCATGCTTAAACGTAATTATCAATCCATATCATGTTATCATAAAAATCATGAGACATTTAATCAGTCAAATCATTTATCGAAAATAGAATGGGCCTTTAAAAGACATTCAAAGGAGTAATCCCATTCAATTCAGGCAAGGGAACTCACCTGATCGTATAACTCGTCTCACGATTATTGTAAGTGCAAGATGAATCAATCTAGCATGAGAAATGATAGATCTAGTAGAGAGAGAAAGTAGAGAGAGAAAATGTGAAACTCATATGTCATTCATCTTGAAAGGCTTAAAGTACAATACAAGGCAATGAGGTATTTATACCTCATTCCTACAAAATATAAAATGTTCACAAATGGTCCCTCAACTTCTTTAATAAATCTAACACTAACAATCTCCCCCTTTTATAAAAGAAGGAGGGACATACAAAAGAAACAAACAACTACTTGACTAAGATTGCTTCACGGAAGGCTTTCTCAACTTGAACTTGATTTCTGCAAATCTAATATCATTTCTCAGCTTCAATCTTCTATCTATCTCCTTTACAAAATGTTTGATCAGCACCTTGTTTGCAGCTGAGATATCATGTACTTGATGCCTATCCATTTGCAATCTTGTATTCAACCCATCCATCACCATCTTTAAAGTATCATCACAAAATAGCATCACTTCATGAGAGTACATCCTCTTCTTGTTGCCAAGGGAATCTGGATAAACACACGAGATCTTGGTTTCATCTGCATCATAGAACACTGTGTACAAAACAAAGTCCTTTTCTTCACCAACCAGACTTCTTTGTGGTTTGTGACAGAATAACTTTGATGACCAATTCTCTAGTCCCAATTGAAAGTCATACAGATGAGCCAATGATATCGAAGCCTTGACATGTCTAACTATAGCAGTTAGAGCAATTATCTCCTCTTCTGACCTAAAAGCTTTTCCTTTGAGATCATACAAAATCCCAAAGATCACATCAAAGCTCACATCTTGAAAATCAGCTTCAGTAATCACATATTCCTTCCTATCATCTCTGGTGAAAGTGATTACTGGGTACCAATACGTACTCAATCTGTTGGTCTTGTAACTTTTTACTGCAACAAACTTGTAGTCTGACACTAAGGCTTCTCTTCTTTGCTTGTTCACCTTCCTCATGTAGATATACTCTCTCCTTAGTTCTTCCTTCAGATTCTCAATCCCATACAACTTCACATAGCTCAACTTCCGCTCATGATAACAGAAACGACTCTTGTACTTTTCTTCCAGATACCTCCCAGTGGCTCTTGTAAATCGATTCCATTCTGTTCTCTTTAGAAATTTCCCCGAGCTTGCTTTCATCTTTTCCCAAAGTTCAACTTTCTTTGGATCTACAGGCATCAAGTCATTCTGTGGCAATACTTCTTCCAATAGAGGACCTTCCACATCATCCGCAGCTTCTTCTTTCTCAAAATCAAATTGTACATCCTCAAACATATCTTTCAATCTGTTATCTTCTGCACACCTTGCATCCTGAATCTCTTCGTTCGGTACTTGGTAATCTCTGATTTCAGAAGCTACATTCTCAAGCAACGCTAGAACTCTATCTATTTCAGATGTAGAACTAGACGCCCCTGAAAACTTCACTCCTCTTTCTTCAGCTCTTTCTTCAGGCATCTCTTCTTGCACCGAACCCAAGAAATCTAGAGTGGACTGTAAAACTGGTTCTGACTCCATCTCTTCACCTCCCGTTAGAACAATTGCATCTCTGTGTCTTGCAGGTTGTTTCTCTCTTGGATGCCTTTCCTCAAGCCTGTCCACAATTCGTACATTTGACGTGGTTGGTACCCTAGACGGCTCACTTTCAAGTCTCCTTCTTTTCCTCTCCCCCTCATGACGATCATGATCATCATGATCATCATGCCGTCTAGTGGGCCGTCTAGCAGCAGCTTGACATGTCTCTTCAATGCCTCGAATCCGATCAGATAACTGTGATAAGCCATCAGTGAACATCTGGTTGATCTCGGTGAATGTCTTGGTAAGGGAGGCATCAAGAGTAGCCTGAAATTGCTGAAATTCCGTATGAGTAACCAAGTGAGCCTGAGACCGTTGTTCTTGAATAGCTCGTTGTTGTAAAGCAGTCTGTTGTTGTAGAATACTCACAAGGTCACTATCTTCAGCTGAACCTGATTCCAAGAGTTTAGAGAACAACAACCCCTTCAACTCTGGAATAGTAAGTGAATCAGCCGCTGACTGAGAAGGCTGTGAAGGAGGATCAGACATTGGAGCTTTACCCTTAGCTAACAGAGCTACTTGCTTCTCTAAGGCAGAAATACGAGCAGTCTGCTGCTGAATAACCGTTGCCATCTGTTCATTGTTAGCTCGAAACAAAGATCGGGTAATAAGCTGATTGGCCGTAACAACAACTGGAAGACGCGAGAGATCAACATCTGATGACGATGCCATGCCAATCGGAGGAGGTACTGAGATAGATGGGGCAGACGAGGCAGAAGAAGCCGAAACTGTGGAAGATGTGGAAACCGGGACTGAATCTGACAAAGTACTACCAATGGGTGTTGAGGAAGAACCCAAGATAGTAGATTGTTGCCGTAACTCCGTGACAATAGAAGATGCGGGCAAACTAACACCGAGGTCACTCAGACTTCTCGTTGATCCAAGAGTAGAACTCAAGGAACCCATGTTCAGTGTTGGCATGATGTTAGCGCTGATGGGATTTCCCTCCGATCCTGGCAAGCCCGCAACAAATGCAGAACTCACTACGGTGGTTCCGGCAGGGCTACTAAAGCCTCCTGCAAAGGTGGTTTGCACCTGTGTCCTAGCCAAAGAAAGATTAACATTTGAATCAAGTGGTTCTAGACTCGATGAGTGAACAAGTGAAGTCGTGGGCGGGGGCAGCTGCCTCACTGTGTCGGTACCACCAACCTCCAAGTGAGGAATGGGTACAAGTTGTGGTAAGTCCCCGTGAGAAATTGAAACTACCGTTTGTTGAGAAACGGTAGAGTGGGTGAGTTGGGTTGTGCATTGCATGAGTGGGGATCTCATGTCTTTTTCAATAGGTGGTGGCAACATATGCTCACCCCTAGTAGATGTGGCTACCCGGCTAGACTCGGTGTGGGAAGGGGTTTGTACTTCTTTTCTGGCCCCTGTCTCACTCTCATCAATTCTTTTATCTCGCTCAGCCATCCTTATGTCACCTTGAGTCAACAACCGACTCGAGCCTTGATCAGGCATATCATCATCATCATCATGGTCATCATCATCCGGTGATCCGTGAGGATCAACAGCCAAATCATCACTTGAAGAAATACTATCTTCAGAAGCAGAGTCATATCCCATAAGCCGATGAAGACGTTGTGCCAACTCATTCGGAGAGTAGCATCGTGTGTCGGATATTTCCACGATCGGTTGAGATAAATCAAGTAAAGACTCTGCAACTTCCTCAAGTTCAGGAAATTCACCAACGAATTGCTCATTTACCGGTGAAAGAGCAAAATCATCCAACTCAGCTTCAACATGAGTATGCAAAATAGGTGACGTGGCTCCGTGCTCATCTTCAATTGTAGCGAAGACATCATCCATCTGAACTGCCGAACTGATTTGGCCCAGTTGAGCTGCTACATTGATGGTAGACGAGTGAGCTAGCTGATCAGAATGGACCCCACCTTCACCCCTCTCGGTATTTTCCCTCAACACACCCTGACCAAGATCCCGTGATCGTTGGTCCCTAAGAACTAAACCCTCACTTCTAGGGATAACACCTTGGGTAGGTCCCTCCGGCTCTGGCTGGACCATAGGTGGAAAACGAGACCTATACTCTCTCACACACGCCACATTCTGATCAGCATAATCTAACAACTCAGAGAACAATGGGACTTCCGGAGCATACACCTTCTTTGGATAACGAATTGACTGCATGTCATGGATCTTCACTTTTTCCGCATCTGATCGGCGCGGAATATCTGGATTCTGACGCATCGCACTTGCAATAATAGTGCTTAGAAATCTCGGGTATGGTAGATGCGTTTGCTTCTTGGCTAGAAGCTCCTTCAGATCATGAAATATCAACGAAGCATAATCATAATGCTTGTTGAATAAGACTCCATAAAACAGAACCAAAAATGACTGTGTCGCCGTGTCTTGTGCCGTACGCTTCCCCGTCAAACACCTACTTAGTATCGTGAACAACGTGTTGTATGTTGGAGGTAGGTTGGACTTGTTGAACTGAGACGGTGCATTTATTGCTTCCAGATGACCAACTGATTCAACTCCAGCCATTGCAACTGCCAATGATGCAAACGGTTCAAACTGAGTAGCATTCGGACGACTGTTTGCTGCTGGAAATCCCAGTACACGTCTAAACTTGTTGACTCCAAAACTGATGGTATAGTGATCCAGCTCGGCTGTAAAGTGATGATTTCCCGGATCAGCATGAAACTGCAGAGTGTGCCATACTTGTTGCGCATAAATCATTGGAACCTCTATTGTCTGTGTAAGAACAGTGTACAAAGGATGATTTCGTAGAATGGCAGTAATGACCGGAGCCTTCACCCTTGCATGAGGATTAAAAGGAACGTTGTTCGATATTGACGGCTGATATAATGTCGGACGAATCAGTTGTCTATCCGCATCAGCATTTGGATTGTGTGGAGTTGATTGTATTGAGATTATGTCTGAAATCTCCATACCATCTGAATCTGGAAAAGTATAATCTTCCATTTCTGTAATTCATAAAAAACATTAGATAAAGCTTTTATATGTAGATTTTTATGAAAAATAAGTGTGAAAAAATAATTCACACAGTGTGGGACTTGAGAAACAGATACCCAAACAAAAGACCATTTGTCCAAAATACTGAACTCTTTAAGATTAAAATACATATAAGCCTTCCATTTGTTTAAACTTCAAAACTTCTCTTAAACTTGAATTTAACCAATAAGTGCCATGTTCTTAATAACGAAAGACTTATACATAATTTGTTTAATAAGTTCAATACATTGTAGAGTTGAAGGTCATTCGTAAGGTCAACAATAAGAAGTCCAATGTCTCAAGTCCTTATGATCCGGAACAACGGGTCATTCACACGTTTCGGTTTAAAAAATATCAAGAATACATTCCCAAGAGGTTAACCCGTGTTTTAAGATAAGTTGTTACAAACATTTTTAATCTACTAGCCTAATCGGTATATGACCGAGTGAATACCTATAGGCTTCGTAGAACCCGGGATACGTATACAAGACTCACACGACACAAAGTACACTACAGATTCTTGAACTTGACAGCAGCAACTTGAACAAATCCGCACGAGTTTGAAATTCCAGAAAGATTGGAATTGTGAATCGAAACACCATATTTATAGGATAGTTTGAAAACTGATATCTTAATGATGATGAGATGGACACGTGGCATGTAGCAATTGGACCAACATTATCTCGAGCGAAGAATCAGGTTTCAAAAATGCCGCTCGAGATAGATAAAGTGGCTCGAGATAGATGAACCGACTCGAGATACTTATCTCGAGTGTATGTCTCGAGTCCAACTCGAGTTACTTTCAACAAATATCAAACAAAGAAAATACAAGTACTCGAAATGAATGAATCGAGTTAGGTGTCTCGAGTTAGATGACTCGAGTTATGTAAACCGAGTTGGTCAATAAGAATAACTCAAGTAGTATGTCTCGAGTTGGATGACTCGAGTTATATGGCTCGAGTTACATGATTCGAATTAAATGTGCTCGTGACTCGAGTTAGATAGCTCGAGTTGTTGTACTCGAGATGTGTATGACTCGAGTTAAAGGACTCGAGATGAATGACTCGAGTATCAAGAATCTAGATACTCGACTCGAGATAGATAGATCGAGTTACACAACTCGAGTGATATGTTCGTGAAGTGTGTGACTCGAGTTGAGAGACTCGAGTTGTGTATGGCTCGAGTTGAGGGACTCGAGTTGTATGTTGTGAGTGCTCGAGTTGAGAGACTCGAGATGTGTATGGCTCGAGTTGAGAGACTCGAGTTGTATGTTGTGAGTGCTCGAGTTGAGAGACTCGAGATGTGTATGGCTCGAGTTGAGAGACTCGAGTTGTATGACTCAAGTATCATGACTCGAGTTAGAGGTGCTAATTATGAATGACTCGGGTCAATTACTCCCCCTACCATAATACTTGCATAATGCTCCCCCTTAAACTATGCATACCTGTATTTACCTGTAACAGATAGATTCACAACAGACGTACGAACCTGTACCAGATAAGCTCCCCCTTGACAAAACCATATTCTCAGAAGAAACAAACACATTAGTAATCAACATGAAAAAGAATAAGAGAAATACTAAAAGTAATCAACTTGAAATAAAAATAAACAAAAAAACAAAAGAAATAAACTATATTTCAAAATACACATAGAAGATCAATGACCATACCTGATTCAGTATTTCATTATACTGCTATGTGTATGAGGAAATATAGCTTATACAATCTTTTTGTCAATCATACCAAGTCTAGAGACGAGAAATTTAAAACGTTTCTCATCTAGGGCCTTGGTAAACAAATCAGCAAGTTGATATTCAGTATTGACAAAGTACAGCTCTATATTTTCTTTTTCCACATTGTCCTTTAAAAAATGATACCTGATATCAATGTGTTTGGTTTTCGAGTGTTGAACCGGATTAGCTGAGATGGCAATTGCACTTTTTGAATCACAATAGATGGGTATCTTTTTGTATTCAAGACCATAATCACGAAGTTGTGACTGCATCCAGAGTACTTGTGAACAACAACTCGCAGCAGCAACATATTCAGATTCCGCAGTGGAGGTAGATACACATTGTTGCTTTTTGGATGCCCATGACACCAACTTATTTCCAAGAAATTGCAAATGACCTGATGTGCTCTTCCGGTCCATATTGCAGCCACCATAATCAGCATCAGTATACGCTTGTAGCTCAAATCCAAGACCTTTTGGATACCAAATGCCATAGTAAGGAGTCCCTTTTAAGTATCGAAAAATACGCTTAACTGCAGCTAAGTGAGACTCCTTTGGTTTGGCCTGATATCTAGCACACACACATGTTGCAAACATGATATCAGGTCTGCTGGCAGTGAGATACATTAAAGAACCAACCATACTTCGATAATTCCTCAAATCCACATCCTTTCCTTCATGATCTGGGCCAATGGAATTACCTGTAGCCATTGGAGTTCCTATCGAATGACATCCAGACATATCATACTTCTTCAGTAAATCAAAGATATACTTGGATTGATTTATGAAGATGCCATCTGAAAACTGTCTAACTTGAAGACCCAGAAAGAAATTAATCTCTCCCATCATACTCATTTTAAATTCTTCAGTCATGACATTCTCAAACTTTTTACACAACTCCCGACTAGTGGATCCAAAAATAATGTCATAAAACAAAAGATCTGAATGACCACAATATGTTCACCTTCCTTCATAAAAAACAGGGTTGAATACCGAACCTTTCTTAAAAAAACCCCTTTGGGAAAATGATGTTTAGACAATCCCCTTTTCCAAGCACGTGGGGGCCTGCTTTAAGCCCTATAAAACCTTGTCTAGAACATATACATAATCCCGGGGTGTTTTTGTGTACAAAGCCTTCTGGTTGAGCGACATGACTTCTTCTTTCAAATGCCATATAGAAAAGCTGTTTTGAATCCATTTGAAAAACAGTGAAATCCTTGTAGGCCCGGGATATGCCAGAAACCCTACGAATAGCTTCAAGTCGAGCAAAAAGGTGCAAAAGTTTCATCGTAATCAAAGCCCTTTTTGTTGACGATAACCCTTTTGGGGACAAGTCGAGCTTTTTTACGAACAAAATTTTTTTTATTCGCATCTTTTTTATTTTTGGAAAAATCCATTAGTATCAATAACTGATTTTGGGCTCAGGTAAAATTGACCCAAACCCCCATAATTTTAAAGCCTAAACTGATTGAGTTCCTCTTGCATAGCAGGGAACCCAATCCGAATCTTGTTTAAAAATCAGATACA